>JAUPMV010000003.1:26769967-26772467 GCA_030848855.1 Branchinecta sandiegonensis | reverse complement strand
TCTGTCTGTCTGTCTGTCTGTCTGTCTGTCTGTCTTAACTGAGTGTCTGTCTGTCTGTCTGTCTTTACTGACTGTCTGTATGTCTGTCCTTCTTGACTGACTGTCTGTCTGTCTTGACTAACTGACTGACTGTCTGTCTGGCTGTCTGTCTTCACTAATTGACTGACTGTATGTCTGTCTGTCTGTGTTCATTAACTGTCTGTCTGTCTGTCTTGACTGACTGTCTGTCTGTCTGTTTTGACTGACTGTCTGTCTGTCTAAACTGAGAGTCTGTCTGTCTGTCTGTCATGACTGACTGTCTGTCTGTCTGTCTGTCTTGACTGACTGTATGTCTGTCTTTCTGTCTTGACAGACTGTCTGTCCGTCTTGACTGACTGTCTGTCCGTCTTGACTGACTGTCTGTCCGTCTGGACTGACGGTCTGTCCGTCTGGACTGACGGTCTGTCCGTCTGGACTGACGGTCTGTCCGTCTGGACTGACGGTCCGTCCGTCTGGACTGACGGTCTGTCCGTCTGGACTGACTGTCTGTCCGTCTTGACTGACTGTCTGTCCGTCTTGACTGACTGTCTGTCCGTCTTGACTGACTGTCTGTCCGTCTTGACTGACTTTCTGTCCGTCTTGACTGACTGTCTGTCTGTCTTGACCAACTGACTGACTGTCTGTCTGTCTGTCTGTCTGTCTTGACCAACTGACTGACTCTCTGTCTGTCTGTCTGTCTGTCTGTCTGTGCTGACTGATTGTCTGTTTGGCTGCCTGTCTTGACTAACTGACTGACTGTCTGTCTGTCTGTCTGTGTTTACTGAATGTCTGTTTGGCTGCCTGTCTTGACTAACTGACTGTCTGTCTGTCTGTCTGTCTGTCTGTCTGTCTGTCTGTCTGTTTTTACTGACTGAATGTCTGTCTGTCTGTCTTAACTGAGTGTCTGTCTGTCTGTCTGTCTTTACTGACTGTCTGTATGTCTGTCCTTCTTGACTGACTGTCTGTCTGTCTTGACTAACTGACTGACTGTCTGTCTGGCTGTCTGTCTTCACTAATTGACTGACTGTATGTCTGTCTAAACTGAAAGTCTGTCTGTCTGTCTGTCATGACTGACTGTCTGACTGTCTGTCCGTCTTGACTGACTGTCTGTCCGTCTTGACTGACTGTCTGTCCGACTGGACTGACGGTCTGTCCGTCTGGACTGACGGTCTGTCCGTCTGGACTGACGGTCTGTCCGTCTGGACTGACGGTCTGTCCGTCTGGACTGACGGTCTGTCCGTCTGGACTGACTGTCTGTCTTTCTTGACTGACTGTCTGTCTGTCCGTCTGTCTTGACCAACTGACTGTGCTGACTGATTGTCTGTCTGGCTGCCTGTCTTGACTAACTGACTGACTGTCTGTCTGTCTGTCTTGACTGACTGTCTGTCTGTCTGTCTGTCTTGACTTACTGTCTGTCCGTCTTGACTGACTGTCTTTCCGTCTTGACTGACTGTCTGTCCGTCTTGACCAACTGACTGAATGTCTGTCTGTCTGTCTGTGCTGACTGACTGTCTGTCTGGCTGTCTGTCTTCACTAATTGACTGACTGTATGTCTGTCTGTCTGTGTTTATTAACTGTCTGTCTGTCTGTCTTGACTGACTGTCTGTCTGTCTAAACTGAGAGTCTGTCTGTCTGTCTGTCTTGACTGACTGTCTGTCTGTCTGTCTGTCTGTCTGTCTGTCTTGACTGACTGTCTGTCTGTCTCTCTGTCTTGACTGACTGTCTGTATGTCTGTCTGTCTTGTCTGTCTGTCTTGACTGACTATCTGATGTCTTGATTGACTATCTGTCGGTCTTGACTGACTATCTGTCTGTCTTGACTGACTATCTGTCTGTCTTGACTGACTATCTGTCTGTCTTGACTGACTATCTGTCTGTCTGTCTGGACTGACTGTCTGTCTGTCTGTCTGTCTGTCTGTCTCTCTGTCTGTCTGTCTTGACCAACTGACTGACTGTCTGTCTGTCTTGACCAACTGACTGACTGTCTGTCTGTCTGTCTGCGCTGACTGACTGTCTGTCTGGCTGCCTGTCTTGACTAACTGACTGACTGTCTGTCTGTCTGTCTTGACTGACTGTCTGTCTGTCTGTCTGTCTTGACTTACTGTCTGTCCGTCTTGACTGACTGTCTTTCCGTCTTGACTGACTGTCTGTCCGTCTTGACCAACTGACTGACTATCTGTCTGTCTGTCTGTGCTGACTGACTGTCTGTCTGGCTGTCTGTCTTCACTAATTGACTGACTGTATGTCTGTCTGTCTGTGTTTATTAACTGTCTGTCTGTCTGTCTTGACTGACTGTCTGTCTGTCTAAACTGAGAGTCTGTCTGTCTGTCTGTCTTGACTGACTGTCTGTCTGTCTGTCTGTCTGTCTGTCTTGACTGACTGTCTGTCTGTCTTTCTGTCTTGACTTACTGTCTGTCCGTCTTGACTGACTGTCTGTCCGTCTTGACTGACTGTCTGTCCGTCTTGACTGACTGTCTGTCTGT
>JAUPMV010000003.1:26739967-26757467 GCA_030848855.1 Branchinecta sandiegonensis | reverse complement strand
ACTGTCTGTCTGTCTGTCTTGACTGACTGTCTGTCTGTCTAAACTGAGAGTCTGTCTGTCTGTCTGTCTTGACTGACTGTCTGTCTGTCTGTCTGTCTTGACTGACTGTCTGTCTGTCTTTCTGTCTTGACTTACTGTCTGTCCGTCTTGACTGACTGTCTGTCCGTCTTGACTGACTGTCTGTCCGTCTTGACTGACTGTCTGTCTGTCTTGACCAACTGACTGACTGTCTGTCTGTCTGTCTTGACCAACTGACTGACTCTCTGTCTGTCTGTCTGTCTGTCTGTCTGTCTGTGCTGACTGATTGTCTGTCTGGCAGCCTGTCTTGACTAACTGACTGACTGTCTGTCTGTCTGTCTGTGTTTACTGACTGTCTGTTTGGCTGCCTGTCTTGACTAACTGACTGTCTGTCTGTCTGTCTGTCTGTCTGTCTGTCTGTCTGTCTGTCTGTCTGTCTGTCTGTCTGTCTGTCTTAACTGAGTGTCTGTCTGTCTGTCTGTCTTTACTGACTGTCTGTATGTCTGTCCTTCTTGACTGACTGTCTGTCTGTCTTGACTAACTGACTGACTGTCTGTCTGGCTGTCTGTCTTCACTAATTGACTGACTGTATGTCTGTCTGTCTGTGTTCATTAACTGTCTGTCTGTCTGTCTTGACTGACTGTCTGTCTGTCTGTTTTGACTGACTGTCTGTCTGTCTAAACTGAGAGTCTGTCTGTCTGTCTGTCATGACTGACTGTCTGTCTGTCTGTCTGTCTTGACTGACTGTATGTCTGTCTTTCTGTCTTGACAGACTGTCTGTCCGTCTTGACTGACTGTCTGTCCGTCTTGACTGACTGTCTGTCCGTCTGGACTGACGGTCTGTCCGTCTGGACTGACGGTCTGTCCGTCTGGACTGACGGTCTGTCCGTCTGGACTGCCGGTCTGTCCGTCTTGACTGACTGTCTGTCCGTCTTGACTGACTGTCTGTCCGTCTTGACTGACTGTCTGTCCGTCTTGACTGACTTTCTGTCCGTCTTGACTGACTGTCTGTCTGTCTTGACCAACTGACTGACTGTCTGTCTGTCTGTCTGTCTGTCTTGACCAACTGACTGACTCTCTGTCTGTCTGTCTGTCTGTCTGTCTGTGCTGACTGATTGTCTGTTTGGCTGCCTGTCTTGACTAACTGACTGACTGTCTGTCTGTCTGTCTGTGTTTACTGACTGTCTGTTTGGCTGCCTGTCTTGACTAACTGACTGTCTGTCTGTCTGTCTGTCTGTCTGTCTGTTTTTACTGACTGACTGTCTGTCTGTCTGTCTTAACTGAGTGTCTGTCTGTCTGTCTGTCTTTACTGACTGTCTGTATGTCTGTCCTTCTTGACTGACTGTCTGTCTGTCTTGACTAACTGACTGACTGTCTGTCTGGCTGTCTGTCTTCACTAATTGACTGACTGTATGTCTGTCTGTCTGTGTTCATTAACTGTCTGTCTGTCTGTCTTGACTGACTGTCTGTCTGTCTGTTTTGACTGACTGTCTGTCTGTCTAAACTGAAAGTCTGTCTGTCTGTCTGTCATGACTGACTGTCTGACTGTCTGTCCGTCTTGACTGACTGTCTGTCCGTCTTGACTGACTGTCTGTCCGTCTGGACTGACGGTCTGTCCGTCTGGACTGACGGTCTGTCCGTCTGGACTGACGGTCTGTCCGTCTGGACTGACGGTCTGTCCGTCTGGACTGACGGTCTGTCCGTCTGGACTGACGGTCTGTCCGTCTGGACTGACTGTCTCTCTTTCTTGACTGACTGTCTGTCTGTCCGTCTGTCTTGACCAACTGACTGTGCTGACTGATTGTCTGTCTGGCTGCCTGTCTTGACTGACTGACTGACCGTCTGTCTGTCTGTCTGTGTTTACTGACTGTCTGTCTGTCTGCCTGTCATGACTGACTTTCTGTCTGTCTTGACTGACTGTCTTTCTGTCTGTCTGTCTTTACTGACTGTATGTCTGTCTATCTGTCTGTCTGTCTTGACTGATTGTCTGTCTGTCTGTCTTAACTGAGTGTCTGTCTGTCTGTCTATCTTGACTGACTGTCTTTCTGTCTGTCTGTCTGTCTTGACTGACTTTCTGTCTGTCTTGACTGACTGTCTGTCTGTCTTGACTGACTGACTGTCTGTCTGTCTGTCTTGACTAACTGACTGACTGTCTGTCTGTCTGTCTGTGTTTACTGACTGTCTGTCTTCCTGTCTGTCTGTCTTGAATGACTGTCTGTCTTGACTGACTGTCTATCTCTCTGTTTGTCTAGACTGACTGTCTTTCTGTCTTGATTGACTGTCTGTCTGTCTTGACTGACTGTCTGGCTCTCTGTTTGTCTAGACTGACTGGCTGTCTGTCTGTCTGGCTACCTATCTGTCTTGACTGACTTTCCGTCTGTTTTTACTAACTGACTCACTGTCTGTCTGTATGTCTGTCTTGACTGACTGTCTGTCTGTTTGTCTGTCTTGACTGACTGTCTGTCTGTCTGTTTTGTCTTGACTGTCTGTCTGTCTCTCTGTCTTGACTGACTGTCTGTATGTCTGTCTGTCTTGTCTGTCTGTCTTGACTGACTATCTGATGTCTTGACTGACTATCTGTCGGTCTTGACTGACTATCTGTCTGTCTTGACTGACTATCTGTCTGTCTTGACTGACTATCTGTCTGTCTTGACTGACTATCTGTCTGTCTGTCTGGACTGACTGTCTGTCTGTCTGTCTGTCTGTCTGTTTCTCTGTCTGTCTGTCTTGACCAACTGACTGACTGTCTGTCTGTCTTGACCAACTGACTGACTGTCTGTCTGTCTGTCTGCTCTGACTGACTGTCTGTCTGGCTGCCTGTCTTGACTAACTGACTGACTGTCTGTCTGTCTGTCTTGACTGACTGTCTGTCTGTCTGTCTGTCTTGACTTACTGTCTGTCCGTCTTGACTGACTGTCTTTCCGTCTTGACTGACTGTCTGTCTGTCTTGACCAACTGACTGACTGTCTGTCTGTCTTGACCAACTGACTGACTGTCTGTCTGTCTTGACCAACTGACTGACTGTCTGTCTGTCTGTCTGCGCTGACTGACTGTCTGTCTGGCTGCCTGTCTTGACTAACTGACTGACTGTCTGTCTGTCTGTCTTGACTGACTATCTGTCTGTCTTGACTGACTATCTGTCTGTCTTGACTGACTATCTGTCTGTCTGTCTGGACTGACTGTCTGTCTGTCTGTCTGTCTGTCTGTCTTGACTGACTGTCTTGACTCTGTCTTGACTGACTGTCTTTCCGTCTTGACTGACTGTCTGTCTGTCTTGACCAACTGACTGACTGTCTGTCTGTCTTGACCAACTGACTGACTGTCTGTCTGTCTTGACCAACTGACTGACTGTCTGTCTGTCTGTCTGCTCTGACTGACTGTCTGTCTGGCTGCCTGTCTTGACTAACTGACTGACTGTCTGTCTGTCTGTCTTGACTGACTGTCTGTCTGTCTGTCTGTCTTGACTTACTGTCTGTCCGTCTTGACTGACTGTCTTTCCGTCTTGACTGACTGTCTGTCTGTCTTGACCAACTGACTGACTGTCTGTCTGTCTTGACCAACTGACTGACTGTCTGTCTGTCTTGACCAACTGACTGACTGTCTGTCTGTCTGTCTGCGCTGACTGACTGTCTGTCTGGCTGCCTGTCTTGACTAACTGACTGACTGTCTGTCTGTCTGTCTTGACTGACTATCTGTCTGTCTTGACTGACTATCTGTCTGTCTTGACTGACTATCTGTCTGTCTGTCTGGACTGACTGTCTGTCTGTCTGTCTGTCTGTCTGTCTGTCTGTCTGTCTGTCTCTCTGTCTGTCTGTCTTGACCAACTGACTGACTGTCTGTCTGTCTTGACCAACTGACTGACTGTCTGTCTGTCTGTCTTGACTGACTGTCTGTCTGTATGTCTGTCTTGACTGACTGTCTGTCTGTTTGTCTGTCTTGACTGACTGTCTGTCTGTCTGTTTGTCTTGCCTGTGTGTCTGTCTCTCTGTCTTGACTGACTGTCTGTATGTCTGTCTGTCTTGTCTGTCTGTCTTGACTGACTATCTGATGTCTTGACTGACTATCTGTCGGTCTTGACTGACTATCTGTCTGTCTTGACTGACTATCTGTCTGTCTTGACTGACTATCTGTCTGTCTTGACTGACTATCTGTCTGTCTGTCTGGACTGACTGTCTGTCTGTCTGTCTGTCTCTCTGTCTGTCTGTCTTGACCAACTGACTGACTGTCTGTCTGTCTTGACCAACTGACTGACTGTCTGTCTGTCTGTCTGTGCTGACTGACTGTCTGTCTGGCTGTCTGTCTTCACTAATTGACTGACTGTATGTCTGTCTGTCTGTGTTTATTAACTGTCTGTCTGTCTGTCTTGACTGACTGTCTGTCTGTCTAAACTGAGAGTCTGTCTGTCTGTCTGTCTTGACTGTCTGTCTGTCTGTCTGTCTGTCTGTCTGTCTGTCTTGACTGACTGTCTGTCTGTCTTTCTGTCTTTACTTACTGTCTGTCCGTCTTGACTGACTGTCTGTCCGTCTTGACTGACTGTCTGTCCGTCTTGACTGACTGTCTGTCCGTCTTGACTGACTGTCTGTCCGTCTTGACTGACTGTCCGTCTGTCTTGACCAACTGACTGACTGTCTGTCTGTCTGTCTGTCTGTCTTGACCAACTGACTGACTCTCTGTCTGTCTGTCTGTCTGTCTGTCTGTCTGTGCTGACTGATTGTCTGTCTGGCAGCCTGTCTTGACTAACTGACTGACTGTCTGTTTGTCTGTCTGTGTTTACTGACTGTCTGTTTGGCTGCCTGTCTTGACTAACTGACTGTCTGTCTGTCTGTCTGTCTGTCTGTCTGTCTGTCTGTCTGTCTGTCTGTCTGTCTGTCTCTGATGACTGACTGTCTGTCTATCTGTCTTAACTGAGTGTCTGTCTGTCTGTCTGTCTTTACTGACTGTCTGTATGTCTGTCCTTCTTGACTGACTGTCTGTCTGTCTTGACTAACTGACTGACTATCTGTCTGGCTGTCTGTCTTCACTAATTGACTGACTGTATGTCTGTCTGTCTGTGTTCATTAACTGTCTGTCTGTCTGTCTTGACTGACTGTCTGTCTGTCTGTTTTGACTGACTGTCTGTCTGTCTAAACTGAGAGTCTGTCTGTCTGTCTGTCATGACTGACTATCTGTCTGTCTGTCTGTCTTGACTGACTGTATGTCTGTCTTTCTGTCTTGACAGACTGTCTGTCCGTCTTGACTGACTGTCTGTCCGTCTAGACTGACGGTCTGTCCGTCTGGACTGACGGTCTGTCCGTCTGGACTGACGGTCTGTCCGTCTTGACTGACTGTCTGTCTTTCTTGACTGACTGTCTGTCTGTCCGTCTGTCTTGACCAACTGACTGTGCTGACTGATTGTCTGTCTGGCTGCCTGTCTTGACTGACTGACTGACCGTCTGTCTGTCTGTCTGTGTTTACTGACTGTCTGTCTGTCTGCCTGTCATGACTGACTTTCTGTCTGTCTTGACTGACTGTCTTTCTGTCTGTCTGTCTTTACTGACTGTATGTCTGTCTATCTGTCTGTCTGTCTTGACTGATTGTCTGTCTGTCTGTCTTAACTGAGTGTCTGTCTGTCTGTCTATCTTGACTGACTGTCTTTCTGTCTGTCTGTCTGTCTTGACTGACTTTCTGTCTGTCTTGACTGACTGTCTGTCTGTCTTGACTGACTGACTGTCTGTCTGTCTGTCTTGACTAACTGACTGACTGTCTGTCTGTCTGTCTGTGTTTACTGACTGTCTGTCTTCCTGTCTGTCTGTCTTGAATGACTGTCTGTCTTGACTGACTGTCTGTCTCTCTGTTTGTCTAGACTGACTGTCTTTCTGTCTTGATTGACTGTCTGTCTGTCTTGACTGACTGTCTGTCTCTCTGTTTGTCTAGACTGACTGGCTGTCTGTCTGTCTGGCTACCTATCTGTCTTGACTGACTGTCAGTCTGTCCGTCTGTTTTTACTAACTGACTCACTGTCTGTCTGTATGTCTGTCCTGACTGACTGTCTGTCTGTCTGTTTGTCTTGACTGTCTGTCTGTCTCTCTGTCTTGACTGACTGTCTGTATGTCTGTCTGTCTTGTCTGTCTGTCTTGACTGACTATCTGATGTCTTGACTGACTATCTGTCTGTCTTGACTGACTATCTGTCTGTCTTGACTGACTATCTGTCTGTCTTGACTGACTATCTGTCTGTCTTGACTGACTATCTGTCTGTCTGTCTGGACTGACTGTCTCTCTGTCTGTCTGTCTGTCTGTCTCTCAGTCTGTCTGTCTTGACCAACTGACTGACTGTCTGTCTGTCTTGACCAACTGACTGACTGTCTGTCTGTCTGTCTGCGCTGACTGACTGTCTGTCTGGCTGCCTGTCTTGACTAACTGACTGACTGTCTGTCTGTCTGTCTTGACTGACTGTCTGTCTGTCTGTCTGTCTTGACTTACTGTCTGTCCGTCTTGACTGACTGTCTTTCCGTCTTGACTGACTGTCTGTCCGTCTTGACCAACTGACTGACTGTCTGTCTGTCTGTCTGTGCTGACTGACTGTCTGTCTGGCTGTCTGTCTTCACTAATTGACTGACTGTATGTCTGTCTGTCTGTGTTTATTAACTGTCTGTCTGTCTGTCTTGACTGACTGTCTGTCTGTCTCAACTGAGAGTCTGTCTGTCTGTCTGTCTTGACTGACTGTCTGTCTGTCTGTCTGTCTGTCTGTCTTGACTGACTGTCTGTCTGTCTTTCTGTCTTGACGGACTGTCTTTCCGCCTTGACTGACTGTCTGTCCGTCTTGACTGACTGTCTGTCTGTCTTGACTGAATTTCTGTCTGTCTGTCTGTCTGTCTTAACTGAGTGTCTGTCTGTCTGTCTTGACTGACTGTCTGTCTGTCTGTCTGTCTTGACTGACTGTCTGTCCGTCTTGACTGACTGTCTGTCCGTCTTGACTGACTGTCTGTCCGTCTTGACTAACTGTCTGTCCGTCTTGACTGACTGTCTCTCTGTCTGTCTGTGCTGACTGACTGTCTGTCTGGCTGCCTGTCTTGACTACCTGACTGACTGTCTTTCTGTCTTTCTGTGTTTACTGACTGTCTGTCTGTCTGCCTGTCTTGGCTGACTTTCTGTCTGTCTTGACTGACTGTCTTTCTGTCTGTCTGTCTTGACTGACTGTCTGTCTGTATGTCTGTCTGTCTGTCTGTCTGTCTTACTGACTGTCTGTCTGTCTGTCTGTCTTAACTGAGTGTCTGTCTGTCTGTCTGTCTTTACTGACTGTCTGTATGTCTGTCCTTCTTGACTGACTGTCTGTCTGTCTTGACTAACTGGCTGACTGTCTGTCTGGCCATCTGTCTTCACTAATTGACTGACTTTATGTCTGTCTGTCTGTGTTTATTAACTGTCTGTCTGTCTGTCTTGACTGACTGTCTGTCTGTCTAAACTGAGAGTCTGTCTGTCGTGACTGACTGTCTGTCTGTCTGTCTTTCTGTCTGTCTGGCTTGACTGACTGTCTGTCTGTCTTTCTGTTTGTCTAGACTGACTGTCTTTCTGTCTTGATTGACTGTCTGTCTGTCTTGACTGACAGTGTGTTTGTCTGTCTGTCTTGACTGACTGTCTGTCTGTCTGGCTACCTATCTGTCTTGACTGACTGTCAGTCTGTCCGTCTGTTCTTACTAACTGACTCACTGTCTGTCTGTATGTCTGTCTTGACTGACTGTCTGTCTGTTTGTCTGTCTTGACTGACTGTCTGTCTGTCTGTTTGTCTTGACTGTCTGTCTGTCTCTCTGTCTTGACTGACTGTCTGTCTTGTCAGTCTGTCTTGACTGACTATCTGATGTCTTGACTGACTATCTGTCTGTCTTGACTGACTATCTGTCTGTCTTGACTGACTATCTGTCTGTCTTGACTGACTATCTGTCTGTCTTGACTGACTATCTGTTTGTCTGTCTGGACTGACTGTATGTCTGTCTGTCTGTCTGTCTCTCTGTCTAGTCTGTCTTGACCAACTGACTGACTGTCTGTCCGTCTTGACCAACTGACTGACTGTCTGTCTGTCTGTCTGCGCTGACTGACTGTCTGTCTGGCTGCCTGTCTTGACTAACTGACTGACTGTCTGTCTGTCTGTCTTGACTGACTGTCTGTCTGTCTTTCTGTCTTGAATTACTGTCTGTCCGTCTTGACTGACTGTCTGTCCGTCTTGACTGACTGTCTGTCCGTCTTGACTGACTGTCTGTCCGTCTTGACTGACTGTCTGTCCATCTTGACTGACTGTCTGTCTGTCTTGACCAACTGACTGACTGTCTGTCTGTGCTGACTGACTGTCTGTCTGGCTGTCTGTCTTCACTAATTGACTGACTGTATGTCTGTCTGTCTGTGTTTATTAACTGTCTGTCTGTCTGTCTTGACTGACTGTCTGTCTGTCTAAACTGAGAGTCTGTCTGTCTGTCTGTCTTGACTGACTGTCTGTCTGTCTGTCTGTCAGTCTGTCTGTCTGTCTTGACTGACTGTCTGTCTGTCTTTCTGTCTTGACGGACTGTCTTTCCGCCTTGACTGACTGTCTGTCCGTCTTGACTGACTGTCTGTCTGTCTTGACTGACTTTCTGTCTGTCTGTCTGTCTTAACTGAGTGTCTGTCTGTCTGTCTTGACTGACTGTCTGTCTGTCTGTCTGTCTTGACTGACTGTCTGTCTGTCTTGACTGACTGTCTGTCCGTCTTGACTGACTGTCTGTCCGTCTTGACTAACTGTCTGTCCGTCTTGACTGACTGTCTCTCTGTCTGTCTGTGCTGACTGACTGTCTGTCTGGCTGCCTGTCTTGACTACCTGACTGACTGTCTGTCTGTCTTTCTGTGTTTACTGACTGTCTGTCTGTCTGCCTGTCTTGGCTGACTTTCTGCCTGTCTTGACTGACTGTCTTTCTGTCTGTCTGTCTTGACTGACTGTCTGTCTGTCTGTCTGTCTGTCTGTCTGTCTGTCTGTCTGTCTTACTGACTGTCTGTCTGTCTGTCTGTTTTAACTGAGTGTCTGTCTGTCTGTCTGTCTTTACTGACTGTCTGTATGTCTGTCCTTCTTGACTGACTGTCTGTCTGTCTTGACTAACTGGCTGACTGTCTGTCTGGCCGTCTGTCTTCACTAATTGACTGACTTTATGTCTGTCTGTCTGTGTTTATTAACTGTCTGTCTGTCTGTCTTGACTGACTGTCTGTCTGTCTAAACTGAGAGTCTGTCTGTCTGTCTGTCGTGACTGACTGTCTGTCTGTCTGTCTGTCTTGACTGACTGTCTGTCTGTCTTTCTGTCTTGACGGACTGTCTTTCCGTCTTGACTGACTGTCTGTCCGTCTTAACTGACTGTCTGTCCGTCTTGACTGACTGTCTGTCTTTCTTGACTGACTGTCTGTCTGTCCGTCTGTCTTGACCAACTGACTGTGCTGACTGACTGTCTGTCTGGCTGCCTGTCTTGACTAACTAACTGACTGTCTGTCTGTCTCTCTGAGTTTACTGACTGTCTGTCTGTCTGTCTGTCTTGACTGACTTTCTGTCTGTCTTGACTGACTTTCTGTCTGTCTTGACTGACTTTCTGTCTGTCTTGACTGAATGTCTTTCTGTCTGTCTGTCTTGACTGACTCTCTGTCTGTCTGTCTGTCTGTCTGTCTGTCTGTCTTGACTGATTGTCTGTCTGTCTGTCTGCCTCTCTTGACTGACTGTCTGTCTGTCTGTCTGTCTTAACTGAGTGTCTGTCTGTCTGTCTGTCTTGACTGACTGTCTGTCTGTCTGTCTTGACTGACGGTCTGACTGTCTGTCTTGACTAACTGACTGACTGTCCGTCTGTCTTGACTAACTGACTGACTGTCCTTCTGTCTTGAATAACTGACTGGCTGTCTGTCTGTCTTGACTAACTGACTGACTGTCTGACTGTCTGTTTGTCTTGACTGATTGTCTGTCTGTCTGTCTTGACTGACTGTCTGTCTGTCTGTCTGTCTTGACTGACTGTCTGTCTGCCTTGACTGGCTGTCTGTCTGTCTGTCTTGACTGACTGTCTGTTTGTCTGTCTGTCTTGACTGAGTGTCTGTCTGTCTGTCTGTCTTGACTGACTGTCTGTCTGTCTTGACTGACTGTCTGTCTGTCTTGACCAACTGACTGACTGTCTGTCTGTCTGTCTGTGCTGACTGACTGTCTGTCTGGCTGTCTGTCTTGACTAACTGACTGGCTGTCTGTCTATCTGTCTGTGTTTACTGACTGTCTGTCTGTCTGTCTGTCTTGACTGACTGTCTGTCTGTCTGTCTGTCTGTCTTGACTGTCCTGTCTGTCTGTCTGTCTGTCTGTCTGTCTGTCTGTCTGTCTGTCTGTCTGTCTGTCTGTCTGTCTGTCTGTCTGTCTGTCTGTCTGTCTGTCTGTCTGTCTGTCTTACTGACTGTCTGTCTGTCTGTCTGCCTTAACTGAGTGTCTGTCTGTCTCTCTGTCTTTACTGACTGTCTGTATGTCTGTCCTTCTTGACTGACTGTCTGTCTGTCTTGACTAACTGGCTGACTGTCTGTCTGGCTGTCTGTCTTCACTAATTGACTGACTGTATGTCCGTCTGTCTGTGTTTATTAACTGTCTGTCTGTCTGTCTTGACTGACTGTCTGTCTGTCTAAACTGAGAGTCTGTCTGTTTGTCTGTCGTGACTGACTGTCTGTCTGTCTGTCTGTCTGTCTGTCTGTCTGTCTTGACTGACTGTCTGTCTGTCTTTCTGTCTTGACGGACTGTCTTTCCGTCTTGACTGACTGTCTGTCCGTCTTGACTGACTGTCTGTCCGTCTTGACTGACTGTCTGTCTTTCTTGACTGACTGTCGGTCTGTCCGTCTGTCTTGACCAACTGACTGTGCTGACTGACTGTCTGTCTGGCTGCCTGTCTTGACTAACTAACTGACTGTCTGTCTGTCTCTCTGAGTTTACTGACTGTCTGTCTATCTGTCTGTCTCGACTGACTTTCTGTCTGTCTTGAATGACTTTCTGTCTGTCTTAACTGACTTTCTGTCTGTCTTGACTGACTGTCTTTCTGTCTGTCTGTCTTGACTGACTCTCTGTCTGTCTGTCTGTCTGTCTGTCTTCCTGTCTGTCTTGACTGATTGTCTGTCTGTATGTCTGCCTTTCTTGACTGACTGTCTGTCTGTCTTAACTGAGTGTCTGTCTGTCTGTCTGTCTTACTGACTGTCTGTCTGTCTGTCTGTCTTAACTGAGTGTCTGTCTGTCTGTCTGTCTTTACTGACTGTCTGTATGTCTGTCCTTCTTGACTGACTGTCTGTCTGTCTTGACTAACTGGCTGACTGTCTGTCTGGCCGTCTGTCTTCACTAATTGACTGACTTTATGTCTGTCTGTCTGTGTTTATTAACTGTCTGTCTGTCTGTCTTGACTGACTGTCTGTCTGTCTAAACTGAGAGTCTGTCTGTCTGTCTGTCGTGACTGACTGTCTGTCTGTCTGTCTGTCTTGACAGACTGTCTGTCTGTCTTTCTGTCTTGACGGACTGTCTTTCCGTCTTGACTGACTGTCTGTCCGTCTTAACTGACTGTCTGTCCGTCTTGACTGACTGTCTGTCTTTCTTGACTGACTGTCTGTCTGTCCGTCTGTCTTGACCAACTGACTGTGCTGACTGACTGTCTGTCTGGCTGCCTGTCTTGACTAACTAACTGACTGTCTGTCTGTCTCTCTGAGTTTACTGACTGTCTGTCTGTCTGTCTGTCTTGACTGACTTTCTGTCTGTCTTGACTGACTTTCTGTCTGTCTTGACTGACTTTCTGTATGTCTTGACTGAATGTCTTTCTGTCTGTCTGTCTTGACTGACTCTCTGTCTGTCTGTCTGTCTGTCTGTCTGTCTGTCTGTTTCTGTCTTGACTGATTGTCTGTCTGTCTGTCTGCCTCTCATGACTGACTGTCTGTCTGTCTGTCTGTCTTAACTGAGTGTCTGTCTGTCTGTCTGTCTTGACTGACTGTCTGTCTGTCTGTCTTGACTGACGGTCTGACTGTCTGTCTTGACTAACTGGCTGACTGTTCGTCTGTCTTGACTAACTGACTGACTGTCCTTCTGTCTTGAATAACTGACTGGCTGTCTGTCTGTCTTGACTAACTGACTGACTGTCTGACTGTCTGTTTGTCTTGACTGATTGTCTGTCTGTCTGTCTTGACTGACTGTCTGTCTGTCTGTCTGTCTTGACTGACTGTCTGTCTGTCTTGACTGGCTGTCTGTCTGTCTGTCTTGACTGACTGCCTGTTTGTCTGTCTGTCTTGACTGAGTGTCTGTCTGTCTTGACTGACTGTCTGTCTGTCTGTCTGTCTTGACCAACTGACTGACTGTCTGTCTGTCTTGACTGGCTGTCTGTCTGTCTGTCTTGACTGACTGCCTGTTTGTCTGTCTGTCTTGACTGACTGTCTGTCTGTCTTGACTGACTGTCTGTCTGTCTGTCTGTCTTGACCAACTGACTGACTGTCTGTCTGTCTGTCTGTGCTGACTGACTGTCTGTCTGGCTGTCTGTCTTGACTAACTGACTGGCTGTCTGTCTATCTGTCTGTGTTTACTGACTGTCTGTCTGCCTGTCTGTCTTGACTGACTGTCTGTCTGTCTGTCTGTCTGTCTGTCTGTCTTGACTGTCCTGTCTGTCTGTCTGTCTGTCTGTCTGTCTGTCTGTCTGTCTGTCTGTCTGTCTGTCTGTCTGTCTGTCTGTCTTACTGACTGTCTGTCTGTCTGTCTGTCTTAACTGAGTGTCTGTCTGTCTCTCTGTCTTTACTGACTGTCTGTATGTCTGTCCTTCTTGACTGACTGTCTGTCTGTCTTGACTAACTGGCTGACTGTCTGTATGGCTGTCTGTCTTCACTAATTGACTGACTGTATGTCCGTCTGTCTGTGTTTATTAACTGTCTGTCTGTCTGTCTTGACTGACTGTCTGTCTGTCTAAACTGAGAGTCTGTCTGTCTGTCTGTCGTGACTGACTGTCTGTCTGTCTGTCTGTCTGTCTGTCTTGACTGACTGTCTGTCTGTCTTTCTGTCTTGACGGACTGTCTTTCCGTCTTGACTGACTGTCTGTCCGTCTTGACTGACTGTCTGTCCGTCTTGACTGACTGTCTGTCTTTCTTGACTGACTGTCTGTCTGTCCGTCTGTCTTGACCAACTGACTGTGCTGACTGACTGTCTGTCTGGCTGCCTGTCTTGACTAACTAACTGACTGTCTGTCTGTCTCTCTGAGTTTACTGACTGTCTGTCTATCTGTCTGTCTTGACTGACTTTCTGTCTGTCTTGAATGACTTTCTGTCTGTCTTGACTGACTTTCTGTCTGTCTTGACTGACTGTCTTTCTGTCTGTCTGTCTTGACTGACTCTCTGTCTGTCTGTCTGTCTGTCTGTCTGTCTGTCTTCCTGTCTGTCTTGACTGATTGTCTGTCTGTATGTCTGCCTTTCTTGACTGACTGTCTGTCTGTCTTAACTGAGTGTCTGTCTGTCTGTCTGTCTTGACTGACTGTCTGTCTGTCTGTCTGTCTGTCTTGACTGACGGTCTGACTGTATGTCTTGACTAACTGACTGACTGTCCGTCTGTCTTGACTAACTGACTGACTGTCCGTCTGTCTTGACTAACTGACTGGCTGTCTGTCTGTCTTGACTAACTGACTGTCTGTCTGTCTGTCTGTCTGTCTGTCTGTCTGTCTTGACTGATTGTCTGTCTGTCTGTCTGCCTTTCTTGACTGACTGTCTGTCTGTCTGTCTGTCTTAACTGAGTGTCTGTCTGTCTGTCTGTCTTGACTGAATGTCTGTCTGTCTGTCTGTCTGTCTTGACTGGCGGTCTGACTGTCTGTCGTGACTAACTGACTGACTGTCCGTCTGTCTTGACTAACTGACTGACTGTCCGTCTGTCTTGAATAACTGACTGGCTGTCTGTCTGTCTTGACTAACTGACTGACTGTCTGACTGTCTGTTTGTCTTGACTGATTGTCTGTCTGTCTGTCTTGACTGACTGTCTGTCTGTCTGCCTGTCTTGACTGCCTGTCTGTCTGTCTTGACTGGCTGTCTGTCTGTCTGTATGTCTGTCCTTCTTGACTGACTGTCTGTCTGTCTAAACTGAGAGTCTGTCTGTCTATCTGTCGTGACTGACTGTCTGTCTGTCTGTCTGTCTGTCTTGACTGACTGTCTGTCTGTCTTTCTGTCTTGACGGACTGTCTTTCCGTCTTGACTGACTGTCTGTCCGTCTTGACTGACTGTCTGCCCGTCTTGATTGACTGTCTGTCTTTCTTGACTGACTGTCTGTCTGTCCGTCTGTCTTGACCAACTGACTGTGCTGACTGACTGTCTGTCTGGATGCCTGTCTTGACTAACTAACTGACTGTCTGTCTGTCTCTCTGAGTTTACTGACTGTCTGTCTATCTGTCTGTCTTGACTGACTTTCTGTCTGTCTTGACTGACTTTCTGTCTGTCTTGACTGACTTTCTGTCTGTCTTGACTGACTGTCTTTCTGTCTGTCCGTCTTGACTGACTCTCTGTCTGTCTGTCTGTCTGTCTGTCTGTCTGTCTGTCTGTCTGTCTGTCTTGACTGATTGTCTGTCTGTCTGTCTGCCTTTCTTGACTGACTGTCTGTCTGTCTGTCTGTCTTAACTGAGTGTCTGTCTGTCTGTCTGTCTTGACTGACTGTCTGTCTGTCTGTCTGTCTGTCTGTCTGTCTTGACTGACGGTCTGACTGTCTGTCTTGACTAACTGACTGACTGTCCGTCTGTCTTGACTAACTGACTGACTGTCCGTCTGTCTTGACTAACTGACTGGCTGTATGTCTGTCTTGACTAACTGACTGACTGTCTGACTGTCTGTTTGTCTTGACTGATTGTCTGTCTGTCTGTCTTGACTGACTGTCTGTCTGTCTGTCTGTCTTGACTGACTGTCTGTCTGTCTGTCTGTCTTGACTGGCTGTCTGACTGTCTGTCTGTAGGTCTGTCTTGACTGACTGTCTGTCTGTCTCTCTTTCTTGACTGACTGTCTGTCTGTCTATCTGTCTTGACTGACTGTCTGTCTGTCTGTCTGTCTTGTCTGTCTGTCTGTCTTGACTGACTGTCTGTCTGTCTGTCTGTCTCGTCTGTTTGTCTGTCTGTCTTGACCGACTGTCTGTCTGTCTGTACGACTGTCTGTCTGACTGGCTGTCTGTCTGTCTGGCTGGCTGTCTGTCTTCAAGAATTGACTGAATGTCTGTCTGTCTGTCTGTGTTTACCGACTGTCTGTCTGTCTGTCTGTCATGACTGAATGTCTGTCTGTCTGTCCGTCTTGATTGAGTGTCTGTCTGTCTGTCTTGTCTGACTGTCTGTCTGTCTGTCTGTCTTGACTGGCTGTCTGTCTGTCTGGCTGCCTGTCTGTCTTGACTGACTGTCTGTCTGTCTGTCTGTTTTTACTAACTGACTGACTGCCTGTCTGTATGTCTGTCTTGACTGACTGTCTGTCTGTTTGTCTCTCTTGAATGACTGTCTGTCTTTCTGTTTGTCTTGACTGTTTGTGTTTTTCTCTGTCTTGACTGACTGTCTATCTTGTCTGTCTGTCTTGTCTGTCTGTCTGTCTTGTCTGTATGTCTGTCTGTCTTGACCGACTGTCTGTCTGTCTTGACTGACTGTCTGTCTGTCTGTCAGTCTTGACCGACTGTCTGTCTCTCTGTTTGTCTTGACTGACTATCTGTCTGCCTTGACTGACTGTCTGTCTGTCTTGATTGACTGTCTGTCTAACTGTCTGTCTTGACTGACTGTCTGTCTGTCTTGTCAGTCTGTCTGTCTGTCTTGACCGACTGTCTGTCTTGACTGTCTGTCCGTCTGTCTGTCTGTCTGTCTTGTATGTCTGTCTGTCTGTCTTGACCGACTGTCTGTCTGTCTGTCCGAGTGTCTGTCTGTCTGACTGGCTGTCTGTCTGTCTGTCTGGCTGTCTGTCTTCACTAATTGACTAACTGTCTGTCTGTCTGTCTGTCTGTGTTTACTGACAGTCTGTCTGTCATGACTTACTGTCTGTATGTCTGTCTGTCTTGAATGACTGTCTGTCTTGACTGACTGTCTGTCTCTCTGTTTGTCTTGACTGACTGTCTGTCTTGACTGACTGTCTTTCTGTCTGTCTGTCTTGACTGGCTGTCTGACTGTCTGTCTGTAGGTCTGTCTTGACTGACTGTCTGTATGTCTGTCTGTCTTGAATGACTGTATGTCTGTCTGTCTTGACTGACTGTCTGTCTCTCTGTTTGTCTTGACTGTCTGTCTGTCTGTCTTGACTGACTGTCTGTCTGTCTTTCTGTTTTGACTGACTGTCTGTCTTGACTGACTGTCTGTCTTTCTTGACTGACTGTCTGTCTCTCTGTCTGTTTGTCTTGACTGTCTTTCTGCCTGTCTGTGTTTACTGACTGTCTGTCTGTCTGTCTGTCATTACTGACTGTCTGTCTGTCTGTTCGTCTTGAATGACTGTCTTTCTGTCTGTCTTGACTGACTGTCTGTCTCTCTGTTTGTCTTGACCGACTGTCTGTCTGTCTTGACTGACTGTCTGTCTGTCTGTCTGTCTTGACTGGCTGTTTGACTGTCTGTCTGTAGGTCTGTCTTGACTGACTGTCTGTCTGTCTCTCTTTCTTGACTGACTGTCTGTCTGTCTATCTGTCTTGACTGACTGTCTGTCTGCCTGTCTGTCTTGTCTGTCTGTCTGTCTTGACTGACTGTCTGTCTGTCTGTCTGTCTTGACTGGCTGTCTGGCTGTCTGGCTGCCTGTCTGTCTTGACTGACTGCCTGTCTGTATGTCTGTCTTGACTGACTGTCTGTCTGTCTTGATTGAATGTCTGTCTGTCTGTTTGTCTTGACTGTTTGTGTTTCTCTCTGTCTTGACTGACTGTCTATCTTGTCTGTCTGTCTTGTCTGTCTGTCTGTCTTGTCTGTATGCCTGTCTGTCTTGACCGACTGTCTGTCTGTCTTGACTGACTGTCTGTCTGTCTGTCTGTCTTGACAGACTGTCTGTCTTGACTGTCTGTCCGTCTGTCTGTCTGTCTGTCTTGTATGTCTGTCTGTCTGTCTTGACCGACTGTCTGTCTGTCTGTCCGAGTGTCTGTCTGTCTGACTGGCTGTCTCTCTGTCTGTCTGGCTGTCTGTCTTCACTAATTGACTGACTGTCTGTCTGTCTGTATTTACTGACAGTCTGTCTGTCATGACTTACTGTCTGTATGTCTGTCTGTCTTGAATGACTGTCTGTCTTGACTGACTGTCTGTCTCTCTGTTTGTCTTGACTGACTGTCTGTCTGTCTTGACTGACTGTCTGTCTGTCTTGACTGACTGTCTTTCTGTCTGTCTGTCTTGACTGGCTGTCTGACTGTCTGTCTGTAGGTATGTCTTGACTGACTGTCTGTATGTCTGTCTGTCTTGAATGACTGTATGTCTGTCTGTCTTGACTGACTGTCTTTCTCTCTGTTTGTCTTGACTGTCTGTCTGTCTGTCTTGACTGACTGTCTGTCTGTCTTTCTGTTTTGA
>JAUPMV010000003.1:26729967-26734967 GCA_030848855.1 Branchinecta sandiegonensis | reverse complement strand
GTCTGTCTGTCTGTCTTGACCGACTGTCTGTCTGTCTTGACTGTCTGTCTGTCTGTCTGTCTGTCTTGACTGACTGCCTGTCTGTCTTGACTGACTGTCTGTCTGTCTTGACTGACTGTCTGTCTGTCTTGACTCGCTGACTGACTGTCTGTCTGTCTGTCTGTGCTGACTGACTCTCTGTGCTGACTGACTGTCTGTCTGGCTGGCTGTCTTCACTAATTGACTGACTGTCTCTCTGTCTGTCTGTGTTTACTGACTGTCTGTCTGTCTGTCTGTCTGTCTGCCTTGTATGACTGTCTGTCTTGACTGACTGTCTGTCTGTCTGTATGTCTTGACTGGCTGTCTGTCTGTCTAGCTGCCTGTCCGTCTTGACTGACTGTCTGTCTGTCTGTCTGCTTTTACTAACTGACTCACTGTCTGTCTGTATGTCTGTCTTGACTGACTGTCTGTCTGTTTGTTTGTCTGGACTGACTGTCTGTCTGTCTGTTTGTCTTGACTGTCTGTCTGCCTCTCTTTCTTAACTGAGTGTCTGTCTGTCTGTCTGTCTTGACTGACTGTCTGTCTGTTTGTCTGTCTGTCTTGACTGACTGTCTGTCTGTCTGTCTGTCTCGACTAACTGACTGACTGTCTGTCTGTCTGTCTATGCTGACTGACTCTCTGTGCTGACTGACTGTCTGTCTGGCTGTCTGTCTTCACTAATTGA
Source organism: Branchinecta sandiegonensis (assembly GCA_030848855.1). NCBI lineage: Eukaryota > Metazoa > Arthropoda > Branchiopoda > Anostraca > Branchinectidae > Branchinecta > Branchinecta sandiegonensis. The sequence continues at coordinate 26,734,264 of JAUPMV010000003.1, read as the reverse complement.
CTGACTGTCTGTCTGTCTGTCTGTGTTTACTGACTGTCTGTCTGTCTGTCTGTCTGTCTGTCTGTCTGTCTGTCTGTCTGCCTTGAATGACTGTCGGTCTATCTGTCTTGACTGACTGTCTGTCTCTCTGTTTGTCTCGACTGACTGTTTTTCTGTCTTGACTGACTGTCTGTCTGTCTTGACTGACTGTCTGTCTAACTGTCTGTCTTGACTGACTGTCTGTCTGTCTTGTCTGTCTGTCTTGACCGACTGTCTGTCTTGACTGTCTGTCCGTCTGTCTGTCTGTCTGTCTTGTATGTCTGTATGTCTGTCTTGACCGACTGTCTGTCTGTCTTGACAGACTGTCTGTCTCTCTGTCTGTCTTGACTGACTATCTGTCTGTCTTGACTGACTGTCTGTCTGTCTGTCAAGACCAACTGACTGACTTCTGTCTCTCTGTCTGTGCTGACTGACTGTCTGTCTCTCTGTCTGTGCTGACTGACTTCCTGTCTCTCTGTCTGTGCTGACTGACTGTCTGTCTGGCTGTCTGTCTTGACTAACTGACTGACTGTCTCTCTGTGTTTACTGACTGTTTGTCTGTCTGTCTGTCATTACTGACTGTCTGTCTGTCTGTCTGTCTTGAATGACTGTCTGCCTGTCTGTCTTGACTGACTGCCTGTCTCTCTGTTTGTCTTGATTGACTGTCTGTCTGTCTTGACTGACTGTCTGTCTGTCTGTCTGTCTTGACTGGCTGTCTGACTGTCTGCCTGTAGGTCTATCTTGACTGGCTGTTTGTCTGTCTTGACTGACTGTCTGTCTGTCTATCTGTCTTGACTGACTGTCTGTCTGTCTATCTGTCTTGTCTGTCTGTCTGTCTGTCTGTCTGTCTGTCTGTCTGTCTGTCTTAACTGAGTGTCTGTCTGTCTGTCTGTCTTGACTGACTGTCTGTCTGTCTTGACTGACTGTCTGTCTGTCTTTCTGTCTTGACTGACTGTCTGTCCGTCTTGACTGACTGTCTGTCCGTCTTGACTGACTGTCTGTCTTTCTTGACTGACTTTCTGTCTGTCTTGACTGACTGTCTTTCTGTCTGTCTGTCTTATCTGACTGTCTGTCTGTCTGTCTGTCTGTCTGTATGTCTGTCTTAACTGAGTGTCTGTCTGTCTTGACTGACTGTCTATCGGTCTTTCTGTCTTGACTGACTGTCTGTCTGTCTTGACTGACTGTCTGTCTTTCTGTCTGGCTTGACTAACTGACTGACTGTCTGTCTGTCTGTCTGTGCTGACTGACTGTCTGTCTGGCTGTCTGTCTTCACTAATTGACTGACTGACTGTCTGTCTGTCTGTGTTAACTGACTGTCTGTCTGTCTGTCTGTCTTGAATGACTGTCTGTTTGTCTGTCTGTCTTGACTGACTATCTGTCTCTCTGTTTGTCTTGACTGACTGTCTTTCTGTCCTGACTGACTGTCTGTCTGTCTTGACTGACTGTCTGTCTGTCTGTCTGTCTTGACTGTCTGTCTGTCTGTCTGGCTGCCTGTCTGTCTTGACTGACTATCTGTCTGTTTGTCTGTCTTAACTGACTGTCTGTCTGTCTGTTTGTCTTGACTGTCTGTATGTCTCTCTGTTTTGACTGACTGTCTGTCTGTCTGTCTGTCTTGACTGACTGTCTTTCTGTCTTGTCTGTCTGTCTGTCTGTCTTGACCGACTGTCTGTCTGTCTTGACTGTCTGTCTGTCTGTCTGTCTGTCTTTCTTGACTGACTGCCTGTCTGTCTTGACTGACTAACTGTCTGTCTTGACTGACTGTCTGTCTGTCTTGACTCGCTGACTGACTGTCTGTCTGTCTGTCTGTGCTGACTGACTCTCTGTGCTGACTGACTGTCTGTCTGGCTGGCTGTCTTCACTAATTGACTGACTGTCTCTCTGTCTGTCTGTGTTTACTGACTGTCTGTCTGTCTGTCTGTCTGTCTGCCTTGTATGACTGTCTGTCTTGACTGACTGTCTGTCTGTCTGTATGTCTTGACTGGCTGTCTGTCTGTCTAGCTGCCTGTCCGTCTTGACTGACTGTCTGTCTGTCTGTCTGCTTTTACTAACTGACTCACTGTCTGTCTGTATGTCTGTCTTGACTGACTGTCTGTCTGTTTGTTTGTCTGGACTGACTGTCTGTCTGTCTGTTTGTCTTGACTGTCTGTCTGCCTCTCTTTCTTAACTGAGTGTCTGTCTGTCTGTCTGTCTTGACTGACTGTCTGTCAGTCTTGATTGACTGTCTGACTAACTGTCTGTCTTGACTGACTGTCTGTCTGTCTTGTCAGTCTGTCTGTCTGTCTTGACCGACTGTCTGTCTTGACTGTCTGTCCGTCTGTCTGTCTGTCTGTCTTGTATGTCTGTCTGTCTGTCTTGACCGACTGTCTGTCTGTCTGTCCGAGTGTCTGTCTGTCTGACTGGCTGTCTGTCTGTCTGTCTGGCTGTCTGTCTTCACTAATTGACTAACTGTCTGTCTGTCTGTCTGTCTGTGTTTACTGACAGTCTGTCTGTCATGACTTACTGTCTGTATGTCTGTCTGTCTTGAATGACTGTCTGTCTTGACTGACTGTCTGTCTCTCTGTTTGTCTTGACTGACTGTCTGTCTTGACTGACTGTCTTTCTGTCTGTCTGTCTTGACTGGCTGTCTGACTGTCTGTCTGTAGGTCTGTCTTGACTGACTGTCTGTATGTCTGTCTGTCTTGAATGACTGTATGTCTGTCTGTCTTGACTGACTGTCTGTCTCTCTGTTTGTCTTGACTGTCTGTCTGTCTGTCTTGACTGACTGTCTGTCTTTCTTGACTGACTGTCTGTCTCTCTGTCTGTTTGTCTTGACTGTCTTTCTGCCTGTCTGTGTTTACTGACTGTCTGTCTGTCTGTCTGTCATTACTGACTGTCTGTCTGTCTGTTCGTCTTGAATGACTGTCTTTCTGTCTGTCTTGACTGACTGTCTGTCTCTCTGTTTGTCTTGACCGACTGTCTGTCTGTCTTGACTGACTGTCTGTCTGTCTGTCTGTCTTGACTGGCTGTTTGACTGTCTGTCTGTAGGTCTGTCTTGACTGACTGTCTGTCTGTCTCTCTTTCTTGACTGACTGTCTGTCTGTCTATCTGTCTTGACCGACTGTCTGTCTGTCTATCTGTCTTGACCGACTGTCTGTCTGCCTGTCTGTCTTGTCTGTCTGTCTGTCTTGACTGACTGTCTGTCTGTCTGTCTGTCTTGACTGGCTGTCTGGCTGTCTGGCTGCCTGTCTGTCTTGACTGACTGCCTGTCTGTATGTCTTTCTTGACTGACTATCTGTCTGTCTTGATTGAATGTCTGTCTGTCTGTTTGTCTTGACTGTTTGTGTTTCTCTCTGTCTTGACTGACTGTCTATCTTGTCTGTCTGTCTTGTCTGTCTGTCTGTCTTGTCTGTATGCCTGTCTGTCTTGACCGACTGTCTGTCTGTCTTAACTGACTGTCTGTCTGTCTGTCTTGTATGTCTGTCTGTCTGTCTTGACCGACTGTCTGTCTGTCTGTCCGAGTGCCTGTCTGTCTGACTGGCTGTCTCTCTGTCTGTCTGGCTGTCTGTCTTCACTAATTGACTGACTGTCTGTCTGTCTGTATTTACTGACAGTCTTTCTGTCATGACTTACTGTCTGTATGTCTGTCTGTCTTGAATGACTGTCTGTCTTGACTGACTGTCTGTCTCTCTGTTTGTCTTGACTGACTGTCTGTCTGTCTTGACTGACTGTCTGTCTGTCTTGACTGACTGTCTTTCTGTCTGTCTGTCTTGACTGGCTGTCTGACTGTCTGTCTGTAGGTATGTCTTGACTGACTGTCTGTATGTCTGTCTGTCTTGAATGACTGTATGTCTGTCTGTCTTGACTGACTGTCTTTCTCTCTGTTTGTCTTGACTGTCTGTCTGTCTGTCTTGACTGACTGTCTGTCTGTCTTTCTGTTTTGACTGACTGTCTGTCTTGACCGACTGTCTGTCTTTCTGTCTGTCATGACTGAATGTCTGTCTGTCTGTCCGTCTTGATTGAGTGTCTGTCTGTCTGTCTTGACTGACTGTCTGTCTGTCTGTCTGTCTTGACTGGCTGTCTGGCTGTCTGGCTGCCTGTCTGTCTTGACTGACTGTCTGTCTGTCTGTCTGTTTTTACTAACTGACTGACTGCCTGTCTGTATGTCTGTTTTTACTAGCTGACTGACTGCCTGTCTGTATGTCTGTCTTGACTGACTGTCTGTCTGTCTTGATTGACTGTCTGTCTGTCTGTTTGTCTTGACTGTTTGTGTTTCTCCCTGTCCTGACTGACTGTCTATCTT